>CM062266.1:36892376-36914876 GCA_031216635.1 Dissostichus eleginoides | reverse complement strand
AACCTTAACCCCACGAGTCGTTCCTCTTTCTTATTAAAAGCAGCTTGTTCCTATTCTTCTTTCTCCTTCCTCTGAGCATTTTGAGACTTAACTAAATGAATAACTGTCAGAATAATTAGTATAGCACAGCTCGACTTGCGGGAGCTGAATAATGTCGAGGAAGGACTCCCCCCCCCCTGTGGCAGCCATTTTAAAAGGTCTGCTGCAGTGCATTGAGAGTTTTTCTGAGAGGACGTGGCATTTGGAGCTTTGATTCAGAAATGTAAATCTGTCTGTCATTGGAAAGGTTGTAAAGATGTCATTTTAAAGCTCAGAGGAACCAACTTCCCCAAGGAGATAAAAATACTCTGGTTTGAGATTATCAAAGATATCACATTTGTTGACGAAAGATAGAATGGAAGAGAGTTAGTCATAAAAGGGCTAAGAAAACTGTATATTTATATTTACAGAAAAAAGTGACATTATTTCCATAATTAAACACTTGATCATGTGACGTACATTGAATACACAACCATAAATATCTGCTCCATGAAAATACAGGAAATCATGCAAATATAACACTTTATTTCAATTCATAAGGGACATTTTTTCCACCTCTATACTCCGGATTCTCTTAATAATTACAAGTAGTCATTGCACAGTCCCCGACCGGTTACAGAAAAATCTCACACCCCCTCCCCACATAGTGCCATCCCTCTCTTCCCTCCCCCCCACCAAAGAAACATATAGAGATAACAGGCTCAGTAGAAAAACAGTCATTAGTTCCTACAGTTTGTACAAAATTCACAGATTTATCTTCTTTGTTTACACACCGCGTCCCGAACCAAACCGCTGTAAAAGCACACCAGAAGTAGATCACAAAATAAAGCAAAACAATTTATAAATGCAAACATAGGCTGGATAAAATAGCTACTGATGCTAATATGGGTTCGTGAACATTTACAATACAGCAGTCAGTTAATGAGGGCAGTACAGTGAAGACACATGTTATTCACAGCTCAGCTCATTGTCTGAATTTCATCCATCTTCATGCATGTCACATCACGGAGTCATGGTTTCATTCTGATCTGTCGCTTCACATAAAAAGCTCAACTAATAACATCTGGCACATTAATATTTGTCTGAAATGCACAGTAATTAGGTCAGTTTTGAGTCCGTTATAGGATGGCAGTGAGAAACACTGGGATTTGTGAATTGTTCAGCAGAGAAAAAGCGAAAATCGAACTATTTAAACAGACTAGCAGTTACTCTGCTTTTACCCTCATGCATTATTTTCAATATTTCCTAGATTGGGGTTAATTGATACTGAGAAACAACAGTTGAGTTTTTGGGTAGATTTGGTGGAGTTTGGGTTTGACAACAAAAAACTGAAATCAAACCGAATATGAAAGATTGTGGCTGATGTAAGAAAATGTTGGAAAATAATGATGTTGCTAATCTCAAATGTCTAAATGTTCTGCTTTCAAAAACAATTGTGTTTTAGGAACTGAATCATCTCTGTTTATGAGATGTAGTCAAATATGAATCAACATTGCAGCTTCAAATCATTTTATTATGATTCCTCTCATCTGCAGGCAGTGATAATAACTTTAAGCAATATATTATTTTATAACAAGAGTTAACATCCCACTAATGGTCCCTCGAGGCTGCGACGTTCATCAAACTGAAATCATAGGAGCATGTTGCCCATAACAAACAGCATCGTTAGGAGTTTACTTTTCATCCAGTTAGTCCTTAAAATGTTTCAAATATCTACTGAAAACATTATCACATGTTGTAATTACAAAGCCAATTTGAACCTGTTTGTGGTGCTTAAAGGAAAAGTCATGAACTGTCACATTTTTCAGGGTTCATCCTTTGAGGAGCATGAATGTGGGAATTTAATCACATTCAGCCTAAGTGCACTTGTTACACTTTGTTTTTTCTTAAATTTGGGATTATGATTGTGCCAAAAGCAAAGTTAAGTGTCCCTTAAAACAAAGTGAGACATCCTCTGGGGATCATGAATATCTAATTTGAGTTAGTTAGTAATCAGAGTTGGGTGAAAATGGAAAATGTCATTACATTCGACTTTCTTCTCTTCCCTGCACAGAAAAGTCTCATTATTATTTATTTTCATTTGTGTCTGGCCACTTTTGAGCATTAAATGTGTTAACACTCCCCCGACTTTAACAGCCTCAGTGGATGAATACAAACAGATAAAACATTTGGCCAAGTGTCGGATGGTTAACACGTCTGCAGACACAGAAGAGTGTGTATGTGAGTGAGTGTTTGTATATGTATCTCCTTATGAATGACAAATAGGAGCAATTAACTGATCTGTCTCCCATGGCAAGACCTTTGGTTTGTGTTGGCGAGTGTGTGTGTGTGTGTGTGTTGGAAAGTCTGACACTCATATGGGGTCACAACAAAGTCACAGTAGAGTGTAAAAGGCTGGAGACACACACACACACACACACACAGACTCGTACAGAAAATGGCTCTTGTATGACATTACATACAGTTATCATGATTAGGGCGATTAACCCAAACACACATGCACTCCATTAAAGTAATGTGATTGCCTGTAATAGCCCCCGTACTCCACACACACACACACATCGACACACATACGAGCACACACACCTCCATCATCATTCGGGTGATTAACTCTCTCTCTATGCTCTGTTGACCCTCTCTTGCCCCTCTGTTCTGTCACATCGACAGTTAAAGCAGGACATGAGTTAATCCAGCGTGTTTGATTTCTTCCATCATGAAGCCTTTTATCAAATCAAAGCGCAAGAAGAAAATAAGACAAAGGATGAGGGAGAAGGATAGAGGACATACACATGGTAGTTAGGTAGAGTTATACTGTAGTGTTGAGTAAAGCGATGTCTTTTGAATACATGAATGTTGGGTTGACATGTTTTGAAAGACATTGGTTGGAAGTAGGATCAACCAAAAACAAATGTCAGACCTGTCAAGCTTGGTTATCTCAGGAGGTCAAAAGGATCTTCTGTATGAAGACTTCCTGTACTGCTTTATGAAGGGAGAGTTACCATCCTTAAACTGTTTGGTGTTCTCACCATGAAGTTTGCTAGGAGGGAGATCAAAACCTACTTTTTCCATGTGGTTGTTTGAATAATAGTGTTTGTTATATTCTAAAAAGACCTGTGCATGCTAGCTACCAAACAACGGTCTTAAAGACATTTGCAAGAAAAAGCTCCACGGTAAACTTCTGCATCATTTATGACTTTGGAGACTTGAGTTTCATTGCTAACAATTTCCCTGTAGCTATGTTTATGGAGTTTGTAGGGAAGAGTTGACATCTAGCTTACAAAAGGCAGAATTAACTGAATGGATAGTGAATATCTGGCAGGTAGAGACAATTCTCTACAAAGACCAATGGCGGGAAATGTATTTATTGGCTCGTTCGCCATATTATCGCCTCAGAGAAACGGATGTTGGCCACTAATTGAGATGGGGACATGTCATTCAAATACACATGGTGGTTATGTAAAGAAATACTGAACTTATACGAGTGTTGAGTTGACACGTTCAGAAAGGGTTTGGTTGAAAGTATTGACGTTCTGCATCATTTATGATTTTGGAGCCTGGTTGTTAAGATTATCATTGCAAACAACTCTGCTGTAGATTATGTGACAATAAAACCTTGGATTGAATTTGAATTTTGAAGATTTAAACTGAACTGAACAGGAGTTGAAAGCATTCAGAAAGCAGACAAATTCCTTTTGAAACGTGACATTTCTTACATTTCAAATTGCACTGGCAGTGATCTAATGAAGATGAAATTGAGTGCGAAGAGATTAAATGAGGGGGAGGTGAGGGGACGTCTCTCTGAGTAACTCAGAAAGCAGAGTTATCTGAATGGATGGTGAATATCTGGCAGGTGGAGACAATCCTCCAGACCATGGATGGGAAATCTTCTCATTGGCTTGTTCGCCAAATGATCACTTCAGACAAACTATTGTTGGCGACTAATTGAGATGGGGATGATTTCTCAGCAGCGTGAGAAAATGGGATGGATTTGGAGTCCACAACTGGCCACCTGGGGACATATCCATGGCAACAGCTGGAGATGTGACCGACGGAGCTTCGCTCTGTGATTAAGGTCACACGACAGCTCAGGAAAGACAATTAAGTGCTTCTGTTGTTCTGAGAAGCGTTTTCATCTGGAGTGGAATCTACTGTAACAGAAGTAAGTTAACAAGGTGAGAAGTTATATAGAGTCACGTCTGTGCAGAGGGGAGAATCATAATGTGTGTGTAGCGACTAAACTCCCAATAAATGTAGTTTCTTAACCTTCCTGTTGTCCTCCGATAAATTTGACCCGCTCCAAAATGTTTTTATGTTGCGATAAAGGTTTGTTTTATGTTAGTGCCAGAAAAATAACATGTTTGATTGTATTCTACGTTTTTCCACGAGAAAATAATCATGATCTCTTTCATTAGATTTTGGATTTTATTCAAATGTACAGCCTTTCTGGTCAATTTCTTTACTCAGAAATTAGGTTTGATTTTGTGTAAATGAGGTCTATTGACCATACATTTCAAAAAGAAGAGTAGCACTTGTGGTAATAAGTAGGAATAAAGTTGCCTTAATTGGTGTGACACAGATTTGGGTGATAATTTATACTATATGCTTTATAAATAGTCAAACTGGGAGGAGAAAAGTCAATGGGAAGACAACACAAGGGTTAAGAGGCTCATCACTACGAGGCGTTCCTTGATAAAAGCTTGCACTAAAGTTAATGTTTAACAAATTAACAGAATGAAACTAAGAATAACCAAAGCATGAGAAAACATCTGAACCTAGCTCAACTCTTTGCCTTACCACAAACCCCGACAGGTGCGCTAAATACTACCAATTACAAATGTGTGCTGTGAATACAATAATGATGATAATAAAAACATCTAACTAACATGTTGTTTCTTACAGTGTGAAAACTAAACAAATTAAGACTATATATAGTGTTTTCCTTGGTATATCCTTTCCTTTTGAACCAGCGCACACATTGGCTGAAGCCTTGCTTACTTTCAAAGGGAGAACTTTCATCACTAAGTTTTAATTGAGAAAATGTGGCTCAATATTAAAAAGAATTGGTCCTTGAACCACTTGTGTAATGTTGTTTAAATATGGTGTTTATTTTTGTGATTGATACACATAAAATGTCAACCAAATAGCTTTTCAGTGAACAAATAATAGCATCTCTGTTATTTTTTTATCATAAATCTCTGCAAACACACGATCATTCTTGTCACGGCCCCCTGCATCTCTGCTGGTTTTCCATTTTTAAACCTCTTGAAATTTCACGATTATTTATTCCCGCACGAGCGTTCGCCTTAAGCTCTCTGTACACGTTTCAGATGCTCTATCATCACTGGAGACACGCGTGGCTTTCCGATATGCTAACTGTCAAGTCGCTACACTGTAATTTCACACGTTGTCAGAGGTAGAGACAACAGTGAGAACACACCAGTCCCTGCGGAGAGGTGAGAGACGGAGTGACATCTGAGGCTGATGAAGAAGACGAAGACCACTAGCCAATTTACTCCGATTATTCGATACAGTGCTTGTAACACAGTAGTTATGTAAGATATGACATTTGTTACTTTCTATCTTACAGTGTCTGTAGTTATATTGGAATAAAATAACCTTTACTATCAATACAACTGCTTTGAAAGAGTAAACACCTGCATTTTGAACAGGTTAAAATTGATATTAGGACAACATCTTAAAGAAGTTTCCCAGTGTGATCCAGGTACCTTCAGAAGATACCGAAATGTATAGCAACTTTAAATGTGTATATTCAAGGGAACTTCTGATGAACCTATAGTGTACAACACCTTTCAAACAAAGAGGGAATACAGTGTTTTATACAAGATGAAGAAATTCATAAACAAATTAAAATATAAATAATTACATTTAAATCGGCCCTGTTATGCTTTCTGGTGTTTTCTCTTCCCTGTCGTGTGTTCTATAGATTTTAGTGCGTGTAAATGGTCTGCAAAGGCTAACATCCATGTGTTCCCTTCAGAGGATTTGAAGATATAGGGTGTCGTATAGATTGCAAAGCCCTATGAGGCACATTTTGTATTTCTTACTTTTGTTCGTTCTGACTGTAACAAGAACAGATGATGATACCATCCCACAGTTGAAGCTTCAGTACATTTAACACCAGATGTTAGGTCTACTCTATGATGTCTCTGGTGGACAGGAGTGTGTTAGCGTGGTGTTTTGAAGACATCACTCTGCTCTCTCTCCGCTCCCCCTTAACAGCCTCTATTGATGGATCGGCCCGCAGCCCACAGCCCGCCGCCCCGCCGTTTTATCAGCATTTATTCTCCCTCACTCCCACCCCCTCTTCCTCTCTGTTCATTTAGTCCAATCTGGGTAAGTGGCTCTCAAAACAAGCCCCGTGTCAGGATGGAGGGGAGGATCATTGATCAACTTAAACGCCCACACGAGCTCGTAAAATGAGGCACACACACATACACATGCAGTGCATTCCCCTGTGGCGTGCACATTACACACATTAAAGGACTAAGTATCGTACAATCCGCGCTCAAGCAAGTAAAGGCCGCATGGCACTATATATTTTTCGCTGCACAGGGAACTGTAGGGTTATGCAGCCGTAAAAGAGCACATTGTTTGTATCAGTCCATGTGTTTTGCTTCCTCATCCCCTATGGCACATTCTGATGGATCTACAGAACCATGGTGTCATTTCAGCAGAAAAAGATGGATAAGGGGGGGTGGTAGGGGGAGAGTGGGGGTAGCCAGAAGGGGAGAGATGGGTGGAAGTGGAAGAGACAAGATAAAGAGATTGGACAGGCACTAAGAAAAAGTGGGAAAGAAAACAATTGGGGAAGAGGATGCCAAGCAGTACTCCGAATGTTTCAGGAAAATACAATCCCATCCTTCTCCAATTTCTCACTCACTCTCTCATAAGGGGGGTGTGGTAGGGAGAAAAGTGGGGGTAGCAAGAAGGGGAGATTGGAGGAAGTGGAAGTGGAAGTGGAAGAGACAATATAGAGATGGGACAGGCATTAAGAAAAAGTGGGAAAGAAAACACTTGGGGAAGATGATGTTTCAGTAAAATAGTAGTAGTAGTAAAATCCCTCTCTTGTCTCTTCCTTTTCGCCTCCCCCACCAAAACCATCCTGCCTGGAGCACAACACGCTGTCTGTTGTAATTCCTAATGTGCAACACACTTTTTCATTGAGATACTTGAATGCTTCCTATTCCTTACTCTGTCCCTCCCTTACAGAGGAAGATTAGAGCCACGTGCAAATTATCTTTTGTTAAATCTGACCAAATGTATATATTTTTTTTACTTCCGACGTCAGAATTCAAAGTTTTCAGGAAAAAGTCAAAATATTATTTTCACATAATTCAGAAGTACTGATTCTGACTTTAATCCCAGGAATATTACTTTTTTTCCCCAGAATTCTGAGATTAATCCAATGCTGTACTCCCCCTACTGCAGTGGGACTCAAATGTACGGAAAGATCTATGAAGTCAGAGCGATTTGTTTTAATGTTTTCATTTATCAAAAGATCAATGGTGAATTTCAGAAGACCTCTATGTCTGTATACAACAACTACATGAGAAAGCGTCACTTTTCACTGCCTTCCAAATAATGAGTATGTCTGTTTTCCAGCAAATAACTTTGGAAATGTATTCCACTTTTACATATTTTATAGTTTAATAGAAAGATAATTAGCTACATTACTTTGAGCCCAGCTCCAATAAAGCAAACTCTAAACAATTCCTGATCTCTGGTATGTCTAATATTTTATTTAACACATGTTGAAATATAAATATAAAACGTCCGGCAGTATTTCCTGACCACCAACAGCTAGCTTCGCCCCACTGACTCCACATACAACCATTATTTGCACCATCGGAAGAGGTCACATGACAGGACAATGGAGTCAGACATACAAACTACAGCTAATGATGCATTTCTCTTGATGGGGGCTGTTACGTGCCATTGTGACACACTCTAAAGACATTATAAATGGTAACTTCCAGGTTGATGCGTGTCAACTTGTCACAACACACAACAAGTCTCCAGAGTACATTTGCTCTCAGTATCTTGGTAAAGCTACAGTACCTCGACTACCTGTGTCTATATGATACATTTTGCATGTGCTACGCATCTCGATTGACAAGGAACTACCCAACGCAGTGTGACTGATGTGCATCAAGCGTATGTACCATTTCTCCCGGGATTTTTCTGTTATAAATATTTGACTTTCTGTCAGCTTTTCTTCGTCTGTTGCAGATCTCAAACATCAGCTCAACACCCTGTAAGCCCCAACAGAACAAGCTTTCACAATCTGTGCTTAGATAGAAACCAGCAAAATGGACATGGATTCGATGAACATTTTATTTTTTCTGACATCCAAAGGGTAATGACAACATGGGAATATCATGACCTTCCAAACATGTCAATCTCACGATATTTAAACTTCTTGAGTTTTTAGAAACTTTCCGACAAGTACGCCCGAATCACAGCGATAGAACACTTCTCGACCAATCTCTTATCGCTGTTTGTATCTGAGGAGAGACTCTTTTAAATTTGGTGCCCCATTATTCTCATTTGCACGATTCATTGCCTCTCGTTCAAGTGTGTCCGTTCAGATCAGATTAAAACACTTTGGTCTTTAGACACGGTTGAAAAACACTTAAGTTTGAACATTAATTTTTGAGCATACTCCAAGTCATAAGTCCTTCGTCATGCTTTCATTAATCTTTAGTTCCGTTGTCTTTCAGCTTCTTTTTCACTTCTCCCTCCATAGATAGCTTGTATCATTCAATTAGCTGAAGATCTTTACCCTAATCTTTTTTTCCTTCTCCACTTAGGTCAATTTAAATGTCTCTAATCTCGATGTCTTCCTGTTTTGTCCTACTATCCTTTCATTTCCACACATCCCCCTATTTTTACACCAATATCCACATTCCCTCTCATTCTTAAGTACATTTGAAGCCTGGCATCAAATTAACTGAATCAGTAACTGCTGGAATTAAAGTGAGAAGATTTAATCAAGTTGAAGTAGTGAAAAAGGCAGAAATAAGCCTTAAGAGTATTTAACAGCATCACTCAAGCAAAACCTGTGTGTGTGTGTGTGTGTGTGTGTGTGTGTGTGTGTGTGTGTGTGTGTGTGTGTGTTCTCTGTAAGCCAAGCACACTAGTCTTGGGGGCTTAACATTCTCCCTGTGAGCTCGAGCTAAAAGGTTTTCTTGAGCTTTTATCCGACCACAAAGTCACACAGGAGTAGAGTCTATCTTTAATAAGCAATGTGATTCATTTCCAACACGTCAGGAGGCTCTGAGTTGTCACGGTAAGATGAGGTGGACTCAAGACGACAAGACAAGCTTTGTTAACTGACGCCTGAAGACAGGTGTTCAGTGTTTAATCAGATGGGTTAAACATAGGAGGATTGCCAGTGTATTGCTTTGTGTTTAATCAGGCAAGTTTATCCATGAGAGGGTTGTAAAGAAGGATAGTCGCCCATTTAATCAGGCTACCTTTCATTCAGACGGATTAATGAGAACAGATACTGTTGCTTGTTCAATGACGTAACTAATACGTAATTTACCGTCACTAGGGGGCTCTCAATCAAAATAACAAGTGGTGTTCAGAAGTAAAGTGTCACCACCTATTCATCAATCATAATGTATTCCTGTTGTTGCCCAATATCACCAACTACATATTAGTTTTAGGGGGCTTGTACAGCATATGACAACCTCTATCCGAGAACTCCCCAATCTCCCCAATCTCGTGACCGTTGCCATAATAAAAATAAAAATAATAATAATAATTAAATGATAAAACAATTATAAAAAATAAATAAAAAAACTCAAAAAATGTTTAGATAAATAAAATAACTCGAAAAATGTTTAAATAAATATATAAAAATAAAGAAAAATAATTACTCTGGTTGTCAGTAGTTTTGCAAAGATTAACAAAATATCTGAATTAAATCTTTTCAAGCCCATTTCTTAAACGGACCTATACATATTAATGTATAATATCATTAAATTACGAGCCTGTACCAAGAAAACGTGATGTTGCATTATATTTCACACCACAGCGTTGATTAAAGTGAGCACAGCTCAGAACCCCGAGTCTGTCTGATTAAATTAAACGATTGAAAGCTGGGCTGTCGGAGGAGCATGCAGATCGTGTCTGACCGGGGCTGATGTGTTCGACATCAGTGCCTACAGGCTGCAATTTTATGGAAAATCTTCCGCATTAAACTTCAACAGTAAAAATAATGATGTTCCCAATTCATCGCACGGAAACAGATTTCAATAAGACAGGAATCCTCGGGGCAGGAGACGTTGGATGTTTACCTCTTTGAGGTTCTGACATTTTCACGGCTGTCCAGAAAGGTTGACTCCAGACAGGCGGGAAATCTCACATCAGATATTCCTACTGTACCAAAGACTTTATTTAAGCATGGTGTTTGTAATAACGACAAATGATTTGGCTTGTTTGTCTGATAATATGATGTCTAAGGAGTGATTTTGCTTAAAATGTTTACCCCAGTAGATGCACTACTTTTAACTTCAATGAAAATCAATGTAGTTTTTTCCTCTTATGGATTTCCATTATTTTTCAATCTTTCTATGTATCCTCCCTCTATTGTCATCCTGTCTCTCACTCTCTTCCTTCCTCTCATGTTGTCAGATTGATAGATGCTGGTGTGGCAAGGTCATTAAATTATTAGACATGTGTGTGTGTTTGTGTTTGCCTCTGGGTATACACACACACACGCTGTGTCTGCATCCCTCTGCAGTTCCCAGCATGATGTACTTTCTCTGCAGAAGGCAATTAATGAGCGCCTGTGTTCTTATCTGCTACCTAGCAACCTTGACTGTTCCGCCTGTCGCCCCCGGCAACAACTGCTGCTGCCTGTAATCGATTGCCGGGCAACAGGGGGACCACAGCGAGACATTACAATGCACCACTGACCCAATAAACTGCTCTGGTATAATCAACAGATATGATAGTTTAAGCTGCAGAGGAGTGAGAAAAAACAAATAACTTTTAAAGGATTAACTGTAAAATACTAAATGTCATAGTTGAGGTATATCATCTAAGAGAACAGACCTCTTTTAAAGGGCCATTTTGTTCAGCATTTCATAACCGAGATGGGTCTTCTTGCCTGAAATAAAAGCCACTTTCATAAGAGCAAAACTGAACCGAAAAACAAGCCAGGCAGTAGATCACACTGCAAAAGCGCTTAGTGGCCAACAGGTGCACTACCGTCTCAACGAGGCCCACAACACTGAAGTTTAAATACTGATGCAGATATAAAAACACAAAAACACATGAAAATGAAGAAACATCTTCACCAACTTGACAACACATGGCCAGGAGGGATTTTGCTTAAAATGTTTATCCCAGTAGAGGCAACATTCACTACTTTTAACTTCAATGAAAATCTATTTAGTTGCCCAGCGTTTGCCAAAAGCGCTGCATAAACAAAAGTTGGCCATTGTCACTTTTGGCAGAGTCTCATAACTGTGAGTGTTTTGTGAGTGTATTTGAAATGACTATGTTAGCTTTGTTAGCTAGCTAGCTTACAGGAGATCTGCAAAACATATCAGAAGAAATCATGTGATTACTTTGTTCAAATAAGCTGCAAAACAAAATGTAGGTAAGTTTCCAACAACAGAGACAGTTGTCCAGCTTTATAATCCTGAACGTCACCAAGCGCTCAGTTCCAGCTGTGTGCGTCACTCTTTAGTGTCCCCTGGTCTCCCAGCTGTGTGCGTCACTCTTTAGTGTCCCCTGGTCTCCCAGCTGTGTGCGTCACTCTTTAGTGTCCCCTGGTCTCCCAGCTGTGTGCGTCACTCTTTAGTGTCCCCTGGTCTCCCAGCTGTGTGCGTCACTTTTTAGTGTCCCCTGGTCTCCCAGCTGTGTGCGTCACTCTTTAGTGTCCCCTGGTCTCCCAGCTGTGTGCGTCACTTTTTAGTGTCCCCTGCTCTCCCAGCTGTGTGCGTCACTCTTTAGTGTCCCCTTGTCTCCCAGCTGTGTGCGTCACTCTATAGTGTCCCCTGGTCTCCCAGCTGTGTGCGTCACTCTTTAGTGTCTCCTGGTCTCCCAGCTGTGTGCGTCACTTGTTAGTGTCCCCTGCTCTCCCAGCTGTGTGCGTCACTCTTTAGTGTCCCCTGGTGTCCCAGCTGTGTGCGTCACTCTTTAGTGTCCCCTGGTCTCCGTTGTGTTTTGAGCTTCTTGCAGCGTTTTGTATTTGCAGCGTTTTGTTTCTGCAGCTTTTAGTAAACGCTGCGCATGTTTCCTCAAGTTGCTGAATGTGTTCTGAATGCTGCATGTGTTGTCAAGTTTTTTAAGATGATTCTTCATGTGTTTTGGCAACATTTTCTCTTAATATTTGCATTGTTTTTGTCTCCGCATTTCTCCTAATGGAAATGTATTTGGCCGTTGTTGCGCATTTGCACCTGTCGGCCACCATACCTATGCCATATAGTACCAAAATTACAGAGATAATGTATTTCAAACCCAGCTCATCACATAGCAGTGATTGATGACACAGTATTTCCATTAAGCTCCTCTTCTAGGAAATGTCCTGGATGAAACCATGAAAACAAACATATGGGGAACAAAGGAAAATATCACATATTGCAGCACATTTTGAGTAAAGCTCACTCGCAACTCCTCCTGTGAGTATTGTAATTGTTGCTTCCACCTACACATCTTGTGAGTACCAGATGAATACAAGTAGGCAATTTCTGTGACGCATGTAAAAGTTATTCTGTGAAAAGAAGGGAATTTCCAACTGATATAATCAGTAAAGAGAGACAGATGTTTTCTAGTTCCAGAAATCTTCCCGGTCTAAATCTGCGTTCCACCGCCCTCCCTATTTGGATGCGTTTTTAAATTTGCAGCGTCTGTTCGCCCGCGGGAACGCATTTCCCTCGAATCATGTTCCAGAGTTAGTCATTTGCCAAAGCAATTGTTCTTTAAGTGATGCTGAAGGAATAAGGGGCGGTGTAGTGTTGCTGTTTTACACCATTGTTAATTCTACATTCTGCCGGGACTTAATGACTCCGGTGTTGTCAGACAATTAGAAAAAACTGTCTTTTTGTCTGTATTTTGGGATGTCACTGAAGTTTACACCACTTGGATACCTCTCTAGCTAATGGAGATTTGGCTGGGATTCTTACGTCTCTATTGTTTTACCCAGAAAATATAACAAAGAAGGCATTGTTAGCCAAAGACGGAACATTAAAGCCTGCATTATGCGATTTCATACATTGTGATTCACTGACTCTAATGAGTGCTGATACCCAATTCAAACTTATCTTTAATTATCTGAATATACTCCTGTAAAACACAATTAATAGCTGATCCAAGTTGACAGTACCCAAAATGGATCATCTTTCAAAATGACATTTGGGAGCACCCTCTGCAGCTAAGATAAAACTACAGGTCACACAGAGTCTCACTAATGATGTCTTACATAACTGCAAGTGGACAGAAATCCGAATTGTTGGAGCTTAAAGGAGTAGCAGCCACATTTTACTTTAATGTTCTTATTGTGCCAGTGAAGTCAACAGCTAAGTGGCCTTAATTGAATACCACCAAGTCACACAAAGGACCTCATGGGATGTCTGTTTTCCATGCAGCATTTGCAAAAGTTTATATTTACTTATATCTCTGGAAATAATGTCAAAACCTTGTAACATATGCTTTTTTTTATATATCATAAATAAATAGTGGCTTATTTATGTATCCATAATGATCACAAAGACAACTTGCTTTACTCCCTATGTGAATGGGTTCTATGCCTTTAATTATTAAATGAGCCTCCTGACTTTGCACCCAAAATCTGTCAAAATGGGTTTAGAATTCCTCGACTAAGAACAAAACCCCAAACCTCTAGATATCGATTTAAAACAGGACTAATTTCACATCACCTCTGTGTCTGACTAAACATGGTGGGTGACGAGCATAGGAATCATTACATGGCTGATTTAATAGGTATTAAGTTCGAACTTGGCAATAACACAACAACTACTAGTCCTGTACAAATAGGGCTTCATGCTTTACATGTGGTTTTTGTAAGTGATTCATGTCTAGGAGCCACAGTCAGACCAATGTTCAGGTGCGTCAGAGATGTTTCAGCTTCAAGGATACGTTTGACTCCCATCTAGCCTGTACTGCAGAAATGCTTTATACAATTGTTCCTCTCAACTAGATCACACAAATGGATTTAGCATTCAGAGACTAACATGATGGAGCATCAAGTACCACAAACATCAAGATGCTAACTTTTACTTTGTGGACCAGATAAGCGTCTCTCAATCCTCTTTATTTATCAGTCTTCCTCTGTTGTCTCACCTCAATTTCTTTACTGTTTGTCCTACAGTCTCTTTCCCTCCGCTCCACTCTACCTATTTTCTTTTGAGTCACTGAACCAAAAGTCAGCAACACCTGCGATTGAATCCCTAAGATGCCAGGGGTTGAAAAGCCAAAAATCAAAGTCTCCTCTTTACTTAACCCAGGTGTGTGTGGGGTCTGTCAGACCATTATCTTACCTCTGCAGGGCAGGAGTTTGGGGAATTAGCACACCACTCTAGTTGTCAGAGTGCAAGCTAACCTGCTGTGCTAATGCTAATCAGGCAACAGAGGAGCAAGAGGGTCAGGAGTAAAAGCTTTACAGAAAAAGGAAATTCACTCAACCAGGAGGATGAAGGGAGGACATGGTGTGTGAGGGAAGTGGTGCATGCATGGGTAGGTATGACATTATGGAGGATAATATTCCTGTCAGTGAACAGTGTGAGCAAGCATGACAGTGTGTAATTACTATCAGTGTTTGTGTATGACAAGAAATCCATGTGTTGATGGCAGTCTGAGTGCAAATGTGCCAACGAGTGTGTGTATGAAATTGGCAGCATGCAATTAATGCTGAGCAAGAGTGTGTGTGTGTGTGTGTGTGTGTCACACAGCAAGCAGGTGACTGAGCACAGCCTCATTGGAGTGCCCTGCAGACTGAAAGACAGATTAATTGAAAATGCTTCAGGTACCTGGCCTCGGCCATCACTCTAGCGACAAAATGAACCTTCATATCAAAATCCCTCAAACTCACAAACACTCAAAGCAATATGAATGTTGCTCATACTCATGTTGAGGACGCACTCGTGCTGAGCTGCACTGTCTGACACAACGGGGTTATTTGAAAGCAGATAAAACATGCAAGAGCAAGGACAAACACACACATATACGAACACACACATAAATGCAAAGGATAATACTTTAAAGAAAAGTCTTACAGCAGAGCCGGTTCAATCTTCCAAAAGGACACTCTCAAACTCTCCTGCTGTTTCTCTGCCTTTCCTGAAAAACAAGGTCCTTGAAAGGCCAGCCATGACAGGCATATTATCAGCCCCTCAACACACCTCTCAGGGTGTGTGTGGAATTGCCTGAAGAAAAAAAATCTAGCACGACCAAAAAAAACCTTGGTTTACCAAATAAAATCCCATATATTCAATTGTACACAAACCATAGCTACTGTTGTATTAGTTGGTATTAATTAACATTTTTCTAATTGAATATAGGGAGGTGTCTGCAAGGCAAATGGCTTCTTTGAGTTGTTGTAATGTGTAATTTAACATAACTTATACACAATTTAAGATCATTTTAAAGTCAGACAGATCAGAAGAAACCACAAGAACTTTAAATATGACATTCACAATAAGCAAAGTTCATTCTAACATTCACAAAGATATAACAGATCATGAGAACAATAACACTACAAATAAAACAAGTTGAGAAAGTAATGCATAATTATATAAAGAAGTAAATACATAACAAAAAAAATACACTTTTACAGGCCTGTAAAGTTCATTTTTACAGATGTTTGGTTCCACTCCGCCTGCACATAAAACTCGCCGTTTGGCACTTTTTAAGACTGTTTGTGTCTGTAAACGTGGATAGAAATATTCAGTCCATATTTTGTGTGGGCAGGTGTGAATATGGTATATTTTGTGTGTGTGGGAAGGTGTTTGTAAGTGTGTATTATGTATACTTTGTTTTGTGTAGGAAGGTATATGTTGTATGTGTTCTCACATTTCATGTCCATATAGTGTAACTCTAATCTATTCAAACACGTACAGTATATTCATTGATTCTCTACATTAGTGTCTGTGCGTTTGTCGTGTGTGTGTGTGTGTGTGTGTGTGTGTGTGTGTGTGTTTGTCACAGTTGGCCTCCGGTAGAAACTCCTCCACTTTTGTTGTATGTAGAATTCATAAAGGGGACTCCCTCCCTCAGTCTTTGTCGTGAGATTGAGTCAAAGGATCAACAGATCAGGTCACCCCGCAAATAAACCGACAAATCACCGTCCCAACCTCAACAGCAGACAGACAGCGTTGTTTGCAGTTTAGCCACAGTCCTGCTTCCTCTTTAGAGCCAGTCGAACTAGCCAGGGCCAAGGACACCTAAGCCGGTCTTATCGGAAAGTGGATGGATTCGCTGTGAAGCCTCCGGTTAGACAGAAACAAGTCACTCAAGGGCAGAGCATCTTTGAAGGTAATGTCTTCAGGCAGAGCCATAGCAACTGAGTGGTCACAATCTATTAAAGAGTAGAAAGTACTCAGAAAGTGCTAACATCTGCCAAGGTAAATGTTATAATAATAATAGTGGTGTTTACGATTAAAACACGTATTCTCTGTAATCAAGATTTGGTGGTAGTGATGGCTAGTTCCTTCACTTTATTTTCCTTTTCACTGCCATGCAATTCATGGTAAACATCAATGCTTGAATTACGGGAGGAAGTTGTAATCACACTTGTTAATGTGATTAGTTTGCGTTAATCTCTTTTTAATGCGTTAAGGTTTCCAGATTAGTAGATAAGAAAGCCTAAACTACATGTCTTTCACTGTTGAATGTCCAGCAAAATACATACAAAATTAACGTGGGCTATTAAGTCAAAACGTTTTGAATGTTTTTGACATATCTAACTTATTAATAGTCAAACATAAAAGGAATCGAAATTGGAAACATAGACTCCTTGGCAGAATTAGGGTTATGGTCATTACTTGACATGACATTAATGCAGACAGAGTGATAGGCCAGGTAACTCCCCATATGGCTTCTCAGGTAATATGATGGGTTGTCTGTTTAATTATATTTAACCACCTTCTCTTTAATGATGCCTTGTTCATTGGTTCCCTGTGCTTCTTGAAGGGTGATGCTTGTGCTCTGAACTTAGCCTTTCAATGGTACTTTCTCCAAGTCTGCCCATTCTTTGTTAAACAAATTATCAAGGGGATTTAGATTGGGGCCATGATATACAGTGCAATGAAGAAGACATATGGCTCTGCACACCAATATTCTTAACACCGAAAGAGAAGTTTACCTTCAAAGAACATCTCTGAATACATATTTGTTTGACTTTTTCAGCAGCTGACCTATCATTGTATTTGTAAGGCATCTGACAAAAATAACCTGTGTAATTAAAATACATAATTGCTGATAACTCTTCTCCTAGAGCAGCAAGATGTAAGACAGAGTTTTGAAAGACGCCCTGGCTTGATCTGTCTGCCCTATAGTGGAATGCAAGACTGTCCAACCCTGTCACACTATAGCACAAAAATACTTCAAATCTTCAAATTGCACCAAACTGCAGCTTCTGAAATGTATCGGATGTAAAAAGGTATATATCTTACAAGTTAACAACATAAATATATTATTCTGTTAGCAGAATGCACAACTTTGTAAGGAGATATAAATGTACCGGGGCAAAGTTGGAGATTAAAATCCTAGGGACAATTTGTTTGATTTCCTGTATCGCATAACTTCTGTCCCCAGACTCTCACTTTTTGTACCGATATTAAAGTCCAAGAGAAGTTTCAAAAAGTTATGTTCACAGCCCGGGTGTATTGTACCATTAACTTGATAATGGTAAAGGAGAAAGGGGCAAAAGGAGATAGGTAGAGGAATGCTTCTGGGTGTACTCCTGCAAGTATGAAGCCAGCCTCTGTCTGAACGATGCGTTAATGTTTACAGCATTAACACAAAGTCCATGTTTCCACTGCAGACCCTATTGTACATCCAAAAGTTAATTTAAACAAGCGCAAAGAGGTCTTACTGCTATTCCTAGGGAACCATTGCAAGTATACAGGTTGGTATGAGGTGCAAATACATCTCCACAAGGAGGCATTCGAGTTGTTCTATGATTTTCCAAGACTATTAATTTGTTTCCAATAAACCAAACTTGAAATGAGAAACCAAACTTGGTAGCAATGAGTCCCCGAGGCAGCCAGCAATATTGTCTACAACAAGGTAAAGAACACATTAATTAGTTGTATAGAAAGTAATTCCACAAATTCTTAGATAAATATAAGTTGGTCCGCAGAAAGTACCCGTTCATCACAAACACCATAATGTTGACTCGAGCTCTTAGACTCTCTGTGACCTTGTCTTGGGAAAACAACAGCCCCAGTGAATGGGCTTATTGTTGAGCTCAGAGCAGACACCATGCCTGATTACCAGTACCTCTGGGACTCAGGACAGAACGGGTTGAATCTATTCCTCAGAGACCGCCACAAGTTGTGACATCTCCATTGTTTCCTGGTACGTTTTCCTCTGGAAGCCTGAGACTGTCAGAGATTCCATCATATTGATTTTCATTGTTGTTAATTGGCCAGACTGGAGAGAAGACACACACAAAATCCCTCAGGTACAGTATCCGTACATCTGTCAGTCTCAATTTGTGGACTCTGGCCCCTGAGGAATGGAGTCAGACACCCGTCATGGTAAGTGAGAAAGATCAAACACTTTGCTGACAAGTGAAAAACTTCTCTAGATGATTACGTAGTTAAGAACAGACTGTAAACGTGGAAGAGGAAGAGGAGCAAGGCTTGGCTCAGTGTTCAAACAGAATTGTAATGTAGAAGTGAAACAGAGCAGTGTAAATCCAATTGAAATACATTAAAGAGTAGAACACACACAAAAAAACGGAATGATTGGACAAAAATGAGTAGTGATCTCCAGCAAATGTTGACAATCGGAAATGCTTTACTTCTCAATCATTGAGATAATGTTATTCCTTACATCTAAGGGAAACCCTAGAGGGTATATGTAGGTAACCTCAGCTTTATTCCCTCATTCTTCCAAATGAAGCCATTATTTTTAAAAAGCTTCCAACCCTGCATAGCCTGTGGTACTAATTTAAAACTAATTGATTGGTTATTCCGTGGAACTAACACGTAGGGGAGCTGCCAGAGGATTATGAAAAATGGGCCAAACGGAAAAAAAAAACTGCACTCTTCATAAAAAAGGAAGCTGTCCAACTGAGCCCCCAAGGGAATTTTCTCTGTGTTTTTTTATTTGCTCCCGCCCGCCAAAATCAGGTTCTATTGATCAGATAGTAGAGTAATGACGCGCCTTTGACATCCATTGTGAGCGCTAGTGGGGCTATTGGATTGGCTGCCACAGATGATATAGAGAGGTCAAACTCATTATGAAACAATAGAATATCTAAAGGATGAACAATATGTACAAAATCAAAGCATGTTAATATGGTTTGTTCATCAAATGATATAACATGTTTTCTCATTTACCCCTCAAGGTTCAAATGTGGTTTTGTTTGCTAGGGTTCGGATATTTCTTCCAATGCAAAACAACAATACCTGGTTACACAGTTTTTGCTAGGACTACTTTCTACTCTCATGCTAACATTTAAATGTGTATACACATGAGCATACTCTTCTTCTGCTACTTCACAACAGATTTATCACCTGACCTTGTTTGTAGAGCTCCATTCTGTAGACAGAGATCTTTATCGGTCAAAGAGGAAATGCCACCTTCTGCTTTCCCTTTCCTCTTCAAACTTACACCTCAAACAGCGGGTAAACTCAAGCCCTGTCAACACGATGATATCATCCAGTGAAAAATCTAATAGAAATGCATTACTTCCAGGCCTCATAGACAAGGGCTTCGAGGCCAATCTGACTCAAATGGGAATAACGCCGAGGAGGTTAGATCCAAACACTAGCTGACCTTGGCCTAATCGTAACCTGCAGAGTTATCGTGAAGCATAAATCTGACCTTAGTTTTTCAGACTCAGGGTAATTCCTGTCTGCAAGAGTTAGAGGCAACAGAAAAAAGGTGGACCATGGTTAAACATCTGATGCGGTAGGCAAGGACAGAAAGAAAGATAGGCCAACGAAGGCAGCCGTCATTAATTTCAATCAGGATCCCAGTCTGGCAGAGTTAATAATATCAGCAGGCCCTTCTGACCTCAGACGATAGTACGACATCAACCTCCGCAAATGACTCATTCATTTACCCCATTAAGTTGGACAGAGGTTGCGGGCAGGGGAAAAAAAATGGAGGTGAATGAATTAATTCGATATTTTAAAGATCATTTATACCTATTCAATTGAGATGTGTCACATCAGAGAAAGAGAGGTCAGGGTGAGAATAGGAATATGAAAAGACAGCCTGCTGAAGTGTATATTTTGATAGCATTTATGTTGATCAAGAGGGAATGCAATAAGATCAACACATGAATGGCAAGTACTTCCATGTTGATTATCTGAAGCACTTGTCTGGTCAGCATCTGTGCCTCTTGTGTTCTAAAATGCTCTGTTCATGAATGCAAATGAGAAAAACATCCATCAAGCCTCCTGTTTGTTTTTGTTATCATTACCAAGCCTTGCTCCTATATTTGTTTTAACAGATTTCATTGTAACACCAATAAAGTCAAACCCAAATATGAAATAATAAACCAAGGCAGTTATGTTCTTGGGACCATACAGAAGAAAAAAAAGCAATTAATGAATATAACATAAACTTGTAAAATCATACTGTACCTCCAAATGGCACTTTGGTCCATAGCAGGTTCCCACCCAGAGCAAAGCGGGTCATATAAAGATAGTGGCGAGTCATCCAGTCTGGGGCCAAGTAATTCCCTCGGGCCTTCACTCCACTTACCATCTATTGTATCTCAGTGTGTAGTGCAGGGAGTATTTGACATAATTTAAGTTTGTAAGCAGCCTTGCCTCGAGCTGATACAACACCCTATCTCCTCTCCAACGCTGGCAGGTTCAAAATTAGATGCAGAAAAACCTCTAAACTGCTGTCTATCTTCCCTAAATGTGATTACAGGGTTCTTTAATATAGGAGCTAACACCTCCACAACCAAACCGCATGACTTGCACTATTGAAATGTGAATGTTTTACCTTATAGCTCCCCTTATCAAACGAAATATGCTACAACAGTAAATAAGAAATGGGCCAGGAGAGGTTTACTTCACGCTATCTAGATAGACAGACATGCTAGGCCAATCACATTCATACACACACGCACGCACGCACGCACGCACGCACGCACGCACGCACGCACGCACGCACGCACGCACGCACGCACGCACGCACGCACGCACACACACACACACACACTCCGCAACTGGACTGTTATCTATATGCAAAGCATCTCCACTAAGCTATTCATTTTGCTACCGTAGACGGGACTGAGAATAATAGAAGACTCTGCCCTAACTGTAACCTCCCACCCACACAATCACTCTCACCAGCATGCAAAAACTATATAGATGCCCACACACCGGTGAACATATGTAGTGAGGTGTTTCGAATCGATAAGCATGCTCAACACACCCCCTCCCCGACCTATCCTTACAATGGTTAATTGCCAGGAAGAACAATTAGCCCGATAATTATCACTTAATGTCCTCCCCCAAAGAGGAAGATTCAGGCTACTCTAAAACAAGCGCACCTAATTCCTCATCCTGCTCCGTCTCTCATTATCTCCCTAAATGATGCTTCTATAGGAGAGCAAGTGTTGGCGGTGCATTGGAATTATTCTTTTGTAAATGGCGGTTTGATGGGATTAGGACGTGGGTGGGGGGGCTTAAGTCATGAAAGGGGGCTGCATCTGGTGAAATTGCCGAGCTACAGTAAGTACCAGTTATGGGGTAGAAAACATTCGCTTGTTACCAACTTTTCTTGCTCATTAGTGGGGATTTGACCGGCTAAGGAAGCCTGCAAGGACCAAAGTGCCCAGCATGAGGTAGTTTGGTGAACAGCCTATTGTACGGGAAATAACCAATTTCAGAAACAACCTCTTAAAATGTCAATGGATTATTATGGAATTTTTTAAAACACCCAGAGAGAATATCTCTTTAACTCCAGCAGGGGAATTATCAATTTCAATGGATACCTCAGTGAGTGCCAGACGCTTTTGTCTTGCTACATTAACATCTGATCCCCTTTATAAGTCTGCTGTTGGCATCGAACCTCACAATCTCCCTTAGAACATTCGACTTTCCTTTCTTGGCTCACAGCTTCTGTTGGGCAGAAACCCCCTTCCAGTAGTCCAAAATATCGTGAAGGTCCTCATCCTTGGCAAACTGCACCTTCTTACGCAGGGCGTGGCCTGCCGCTAAATAGGATGCTTCCTCTCTGGGGCTCTTCTTGTAAGGCCGGAATCGCTCC